>JAQQAF010000007.1:31218249-31220749 GCA_029747655.1 Ensete ventricosum
AGCAGGGAAGGTGCTGCCCTTCGTTTCGTTCGCCGTCCGTCCCTCGCCGCTCGCTCGGGAGGCCAAAAACGGCCAGTTTTGGCCTGTTTTTGGGTCGCTTTTGGCGTGCCGCGGCAACTGCGACGAGCAGTGCGAAACGTCAGCCATCTCAGCACACTGGAATCCCCCGGGTGGCACAGGACTAGATGGGGATTTCGTATAGCAGGGAAGGTGCCGCCCGTCGCTTCGTTCGCTCTCCTCCGCTCGCCGCTCGCTTGGGCGGCCCAAAACAGCCAGTTTTGGCCTGTTTTTGGGACGTTTTCGCGTGCTGCGTTGGGCGCGGTGATCGATCGTCTGGACGTGGCATTCGTGTAGCAGGGAAGGTGCTGCCCTTCGCTTCGTTCACCGTCCGTCCCTCGCCGCTCGCTCGGGCGGCCAAAAACAGCCAGTTTTGGACTGTTTTTGGGCCGCTTTTGGCGTGCCGCGGTGACCGCGACGAGCAGTGTGAAACGTCAGCCATCTCAGCACCCTGGAATCCCCCGAGTGGCACAGGGCTGGATGGGGCTTTTGTATAGCAGGGAAGGTGCCGCCCGTCGCTTCGTTCGCTCTCCGCCGCTCGCTGCTCGCTCGGGCGGCCCAAAACGGCCAGTTTTGGCCAGTTTTTGGGCCGTTTTCGCGTGCTGCGGTGGGCGCGATGAGCGGTCGTCTGGACGTGGCATTCGTGCAGCAGGGAAGGTGCTGCCCTTCGCTTCGTTCGCCGTCCGTCCCTCGCCGCTCGCTCGGACGGCCAAAAATGGCCAGTTTTTGGGCCGCTTTTGGCGTGCCGCGGCGACCACCACGAGCGGTGCGAAACGTCAGCCATCTCAGCACCCTGGAACCCTCTGGGTGGCACAGGGATGGATGGGGCTTTCGTATAGCAGGGAAGGTGCCGCCCGTCACTTCGTTCGCTCTCCGTCGCTCGTCGCTCGCTCGGGCGGTCCAAAACGGCCAGTTTTGGCCTATTTTTGGACCATTTTCGCGTGCTGCGGTGGGCGCGGTGAGCGGTCGTCTGGACGTGGCATTCATGTAGCTGGGAAGGTGCTGCCCTTCGCTTCGTTCGCCGTCCGTCCCTCGCCGCTCACTCGGGCGGCCAAAAAAAGGCCTGTTTTTGGGCCGCTTTTTGCGTGCCGCGGCGACCGCGACGAGCAGTGCGAAACGTCAGCCATCTCAGCACCCTGGAATCCCCCGGGTGGCATAGGGCTGGATGGGGCTTTCGTATAGTAGGGAAGGTGCCGCCCGTCGCTTCGTTCGCTCTCCGTCGCTCGCCGCTCGCTCGGGCGGCCCAAAACGGCCAGTTTTGGCCTATTTTTGGGCCGTTTTCGCGTGCTGCGGTGGGCGCGATGAGCGGTCGTCTGGATGTGGCATTCGTGTAGTAGGGAAGGTGCTGCCCTTCGCTTCGTTCGCCGTCCGTCCCTCGCCGCTCGCTCGGGCGGCCAAAAACGGCCAGTTTTGGCCTGTTTTTGGGCCGCTTTTGGAGTGCCGCGGCGACCGCGACGAGCGGTGCGAAACGTCAGTCATCTCAGCACCCTTGAACCCCCCGGGTGGCACAGGGCTGGATGGGGCTTTCGTATAGCAGGGAAGGTGCCTCCCGTCGCTTCGTTCGCTCTCCGCCGCTCGCCGCTCGCTCGGGCGGCCCAAAACGGCCAGTTTTGGCCTATTTTTGGGCCATTTTCACGTGCTGCTGTGGGCGCGGTGAGCGGTCGTTTGGACGTGGAATTCGTGTGGCAAGGAAGGTGCTGCCCTTCGCTTCGTTCGCCGTCCGTCCCTCGCCGCTCGCTCGGGCGGCCAAAAACGGCCAGTTTTGGCCTATTTTTGGGCCGCTTTTGGCGTGCCGGTGCGACCGCGACGAGCGGTGCGAAACGTCAGCCATCTCAGCACCCTGGAACCCCCTGGGTGGCACAGGGCTAGATGGGGTTTTCGTATAGCAGGGAAGGTGCCGCCCGTCGCTTCGTTCTCTCTCCGCCGCTCGCCGCTCGCTCGGGCGGCCCAAAACGACCAGTTTTGGCCTATTTTCGGCCGTTTTTCGCGTGCTGTGGTGGGCGCGGTGGGCGCGGTGAGCGGTCGTCTGGACGTGGCATTCGTGTAGCAGGGAAGGCCGTTTTTCGCGTGCCGCGAAGACCACGGCGAGCGGTGCGAAACGTCAGCCATCTCAGCACCCTGGAACCCCCCGGGTGGCACAGGGTTGGGTGGGGCTTTCGTATTGCAGGGAAGGTGCCGCTCGTCGCTTCGTTCGCTCGTCGCTCGCTCGGGCGGCCCAAAATGACCAGTTTTGGCCTATTTTTGGGCCATTTTTGCGTACTGCGGTGGGCGTGGTGAGCGGTCATCTGGACGTGGCATTTGTGTAGCAGGGAAGGTGCTGCCCTTCACTTCGTTCGCCGTCCGTCGCTCGCCGCTCGCTCGGGTGGCCAAAAACGGTCAGTTTTGGCCTATTTTTGTGCCGTTTTTCGCGTGCCGTGGCGACCGCGGCGAGCAGTGCGAAACG